>CM059870.1:10365820-10404309 GCA_030490815.1 Acer saccharum
CAATGGATCGTATGGTCTAAGAGTATTCCTATACATATCTATATATATATATACAATCGATGGTTATCTCCTAAAAGTTGAGATTTGGAATTGAAAAACAAAAAAAGGTTCGCTCAGATGGTTATCAATAGAAATTTAATGAATATTGGATTACATAATCTTAGGATTAATCATAATTCATATTAAGTATGATCATCATGTTGACTAGTCATATTAACTCAAGTGTTATCAATGAGGCCGGTTAACAGAAAACTAAAATTTATTTAGATTGACAAATGACAAAATGAACTGAATCGAATCGAATAATTATCGAGTATAATGGATCGAATCAATTTTACTTAACCCGAACCCACTAATCACCGGTTAGCTTATTGGTTTGAAAATGAAAAAACCCAAATCCATTCTCTATTTAGAGGGTAACCCAAACGACCTGTTTAACCCATTATCTTTTACTTTTATTTTAGTAATTAAATTTGATTTGATTAAAGTTATAAAATAAAAAAAAAACAAAAAAAAAATGTAAAAAAATTAGAAATGCAAAAAGAAGGAATAAAATGTACAAAGGTCCGTAATGGAGGGTGATAACAGTAATGGAGGGTTGACCGGCTATAACAGGTCAATGTTTGTAAAAATAAATAAATTATATTACATTAATTCCAAAGTCCCAACAAATCAAGCCCAACACATAAATTCCTAGACTAGCAAGTAGCAACTATTAAATTACCAAGTCTCAAGCATCACAGGCACATGCCTCTCAACTCTCACGTCAACTTCCACTCACTCTCTCTCTCTTTCTCACGTCCTCTCCCGGCTCACCTCTACTCCTCAAACATCATTCTCTCCAACTCCCAACTCCCAAACTCCCAACTCTCTCAATATCTCTCTTCTCTCACGTCCTAATCCTAATTTTTCTCTCTCTTGCACTTCCTAAATCCGAATTCTCTCATCCTCCCTCTATTCCCAATTCCTAATTAATATTATTTTATTCCTTAAAAAAAATTGGTTACAAGATTTAATATAAAAAATTCAGCGTCGTTCTTCGATTTAGATATTTTTTTAGTAAATGTTATTGATATTTAGGTTAATGTTAAACAACATACTTTGAAGAGCAAAAAAAATCAATTATCGGGTGGGAGAGAATCAAGTCCATATATGAAATCGAGGGCGGGGGTTCAAATTTGTTGTATCATCTTAATAGAATAAAAATATATGACTTATTGAAAAATATATATATATATATATTATACACAGAAATTATCCTATCAGTGCGCACTGATAGAATTATATAAGGATATTGAATGTGAACCACTTGTTTTACATACTTTGACTGGTAGTGCACTTGTCAAATCATGTATAAATGAGTGGCTCACATTCAATATCCTGATAAAGTTATATCAGGATGCACTGATACGAACGGGACTAATATATATATATGGTGTGTGTGTGTGTGTGTGTGCGTTTTCAGGATCTTTTACTATAGTGGACTAAAACAAACTAGATATATAAGACAATATTGTTTTTAGAGTAGTGCTATACAACCCAAATATTTAAACCCAAATGATGTGTCAAGTGGGTTGTTATCATCATACACAAATGTAATGATGTGGTTAATGAAAAAAATCACTTGTCAAATCTTGGTTGAAATTTGGGCTAAATTTTGGGTTGTTAGCATTAGTGTTGTTTATTCCATTGAGATGAATAAAACAACTAAACATCCATCCCCGACATTGCACGGAAAATTTGATTCATCGCTTCTATAATTGATTTTTTTTTTTTTTTTCATAATATAAAAGCATAGTTTTTCTTAGTTGTGAATATGTATGGTGTTTGATATTTAACCTAAAATTATCAAACAAATTGTAACATAGTAATTATTTAGAGAATATTCTCCCAGTAAATATGTATACAATAGTTTATTTAACATTAGTTAATATATAATTAATAGGTAAATTAAATATGTATATCATTATTATTGTAATTTTAAAGATCTCAACTAGATCTTTCCAGCATTATATTTTTTTTGGAATACATATAGGGTTAATAGCACTAAGTACCCTGAATTATTTGCGAAATCACATGGCCCCTGAATTTTTTTTCTTGGCATTAAACCCCTGAATTTTCATTTATTGGCGATAGCTGACAGAAGGGTAATGGACGTCAAGGAAAAATTACACTTACACACCTTATTACAGGCATAATTGCATTAAACTGAAAAAAATATAATAATAACACAAACACACCTTGACCGGTTGACTAATGTCAAAAAAAAATATTAATACTTTTTTGTAAAAATAAATAATAATAATAATAATAATAATAATAAGAATAATAATAATAATAAACTTTAAAAATTATTAACCCAAATTAATAATAAATTCAAATCGATTAATATGTAAATACAAAATAAAATAAAAAAAACACACACACACACACAAAAATTAAAAATTCCATAAAAATTAGATATTTTCTTCTTCAATCATCATCAAAAACTTCTCCATTTCAAACAAAAACTCAAAATCTCATCAGAGATTCAACCACCAAACCAACTAAAAATCACAAACAAAAATCAAATCTCCATTATTGGAATCTCAACCACCAAAACCCACGAACACCACTGCACACCTCCGCCGCCGACACTACTTCTCTCTATCTCCACTGCCATTCTCATCAACCTTCAACCATCAAAATTGAAAACTAAATGCAAGAAAATGGAAAATAAAAAAATTGATGGGCAACCTTCAACCATCTCCATTGATCCAAGTACCAAAAAAAAAAAAAAAAAAACCCACAAAACAATAAGAATCAGTTGGAGCAAATCCAACCCAACTCTTGACCAATCTTCTTCTTTCTTTCAACCCACAATCCAAAAATCGCAAATCTCGATGCCTCCCCAAATCCAATTTCCAGTAATTCGATTTTGGATTTTGATCGTCCTTGATCTCTCATATCATCTATCTTCCTCTAAACATAGTTCGCAATGTTGCCGCCAGGAATAGATGGGTTCAATTTTGGAGTTAATGTTAATGATTTGTTGATTTAGATGTTATGGAGTTTGATTTGAATAGGTTTTTGGGTTGTGGATTCAATTTCAGTTGTATTGTGCTGGAATTGATTCCGTTTGTATTTGTGCAGGAATCTGATTCCAGTTTGTATTTGTGTAGGAATCTGATTTTAGTTTGTATTTATATGGATTTCAGATATATGTGTTTGGTTCTATTTTTATTTGATTGAAGAAATAGATTACTTATTTTGTTCTCAGATGAAAACATCTGTCATCGATGATTTTTTTTTTTTTTTTTTATGAGTGAAGAATCTATTTTTTTTTTTATGTATATTATATTATTGTGTTCTTGTTTTTAAAGTTATTAATATTAATATTATTATTATTTTTTTAAAATATTAATTTATTAATCTTATTATTTTTATTTTTTGGACATTAGTCATATGTCAAAGGGTGTGTTTATGTTATTATTATATTTTGGATAATTGCACAAACATCCCCTAAGTTAGGTCTAATTACAACTAGATGGACCTTTTACTCAAAATTACAAAACCTGTCTTACCATAAGTTGACTTTGTTAAACTTAACCAGTGACCAAACTTTTAGGGTTAAATGACTTGAATGTCCCAAGTTGTATTGTTTTATACCTAAAATAAATAATTAAACAAATATTATCTAATATATAATAAAATTATTAACATTTAATAAAATGATGAGGATAATGTTGTTATTTTTTTTTTTCAATATTTATACTCATTTTTATAAAAACCTCATGAATTTTTTTAATGGGTGATGAATCTCACAAAAAAAAAAAAAAAAAAAAAAAAAAAAAAAAAAAAAAAAAAAAAAAACCTCAGGATGATGATGCTTTTCTCTTAGTTGAAACATGGGTGGTGATAGGTGTCAACAAAAAAGAAAAGTTCGCCATTTTTTCTCCTCCAAAATTGGGTGATAAATATCGAAAAAAATAACAACATTATCTCATCTTTTTTATTTTTATATAAAAAAAAAAGAAATTAAAATTTTATTTTATATCAAATAATTTTGTTTAATTATTTATTTTAGGTATGAAATAATACAAATAGGGGCATTCAAGTCATTTAGCCCTAAAATTTGGTCAATGGTTAAATTAACGGAAGTCAAATTATGGTAGGGGAGGTTTGTGTAATTTCAAGCAAAATGTCCATAGAGTTGTAATTAGAACCTAAATCAGGGGAGGTTGTGCAATAGTCCTATATATTTCAAGTTGTAATGCAATTATGCATATAATCAGGGTGTGTACGTGTAATTTTCCTTGACGTCCGTTACCTTCTGTTAGGCTATTGCCATAATAAAGGAAGTTCAAGGGGTTTAATGCCAGGAAAAAAAATTCAGGGGGCAACATGCAGTTTGTGTATATTTAGGGGCATTGGTGCTATTAACCCTACATATTATTATATTAAGTATGAAATATGTAATAAAGAATTTTAAAAATTTTAAAGACATTGATTTGACATTTTAAATAAATAAAAAAAGAAAATGATTGGGCATCTTCAACGCTGACGCTCTTTTGCAAAAGCATCGATTTGGCATATAAAGTTATAAACTGAAAATCTAATTAAATTAAGGGTTAATATTAACAACCTCCCCTGACCTTTCAACTATTGTTAGATGTATAGGTAAAGATGTGTTTAATTGAACAACCTCCCCTGATTTCTACTGGAGTAATTGTTCTGTTAAAGGGTAAGGGCAAATTTGTAAATTCAAAAACAAAATAAAAAGTAAGAATTTAAAATAAAAAAATCTATCTCTGTTATCTCTTTCACACCAAATCACGGCCTCACTCATCAGTCATCAGCTATCATCCAAGTTCCAACTTTACAATCCAATCTCCATCTCCATATTCTTTCCCAACTAGGCATAAATCCCCAAATCAAAAAAAAATCCTTAACAAAGAAAAATCAACACAATTGATCCATTAGGCATCCAAATAAAATCACCACATCAACACAAAAACCACAACATTAAACATAACAAATGCACAAAATCTATTTTCTTCCTTCTTCTATCAGCAATTTTTTTTTTCTATTTGATATCTTTCTACTACATTGAACATTCTGGAAAAATAAATTGAAAAAAAAAAAAAAAAAAAACTTGATGGCAGATCCACCAGTCCGATGGCATCGCGATCTGTAAATCCACCGTGCGATTGAGATCTTTCAATCTGACAGTGGAGGCACGCCATTTTCATCAGGTGGAGATATGCAGATCTCAGATCTCATGACACGATGAGGATGAGGAGGACGAAGAGGAGCAGACGTTGGCGACCTCAACCATCGTCGACTCCATCATCAACAATCCACCATCGTCGACAACTCAACCGTCGCGACTCCATCACCACACATCACCTTCAATTTTTTCTTTTTGAGTTCAACAACAATAACTAAGCACAACTGTAAATCCAACTAAAACCCACTCTTAATCAAACCACAAAGAGAAAGGAAATAGAAGGGATATAGAGGATGGAGAGAGCGCGGAGATTAAGAAAAAAAAAAAAAAAAAGAGCCAGCGATGAGTGACTGGGAGGCGTTGAAAGAGAGAGATAAAAGGGATGATTTTTTTTAATTTTTAATTCTTCTTTTATTTTGTTATGGAATGTACAAGTGTGCCCTACCACTTAATTAGAACAATTAACTCTGTTAGAATTCCAGGGATGTTGTTAAAATAAAACACATCTTTACCTATACATCCAACAATTGTTGAAAGGTCAGGGGGAGGTTTGTAATATTAAACCTTAAAATTAATAGTATTATTAATAAATTTTTTTTCAAATAGCTGACTCGCTATAGCCCTGGTCAGACTCCATCACCATTACACTAATATATATAATTATATATATATATATATATATATAAATTTTTCAAATCAATGCATTTAAGATAACTCATGAAGATATTGAATGTGAACCATTATTTACATGTTGACTAAAATGTATATGCATTTGTCAAAACTTCTCCAGAATGAGGGGCTCACATTAATTCCATATCCAGATAAAGTTATTCGGACGTCCATGATCAGATCGAGACTGTAATATATATATATATATAAAATATATATATATATATACTATATATATATATAATATATATATATATATATATAGGGACATCAACTAGGATGAAGACAGGGTGGGTTAGAATAAATTTCTTAAACCTCGACACTCGATAAAATTTTACTAATGAAAAAAAATGCATATTTCTAAATATATAGATCAACGAAAAGAGACCATCATTCTTAATTTGTATTCAAATGATATCTTTTTTTCATTGAATTATAACTTATATATGTATATATCTAAATAATATAGATATATATCTATTTATATATATATATATATATATATTATATAATTAAGTCATAAAGGAAACCCAAAAGATGATAGAAAATTATAGTTAAATTGTATTCCTAATTATGCAACTTGATTTTTATATCATAACTTTGAAATTTAGTTAACTCTAAATTTCAAAATAAACAAATATTGAAATCATATAACTTATGAAAATATACCTAATTTGAAGACCAATTTTTTGTGACAAATAAATTGAGCTAAATTTGATAAAGATTTTCAAGATTGAAACGGGGTCTACTCCAATTTAACCTAACAAATATTACAAGGATTAATTGATATGGAAAAAAAACTATTGTAAATGTAAGAGTATATGAGAATAACAATAATATAGGGATAGTTTGAAAATTTCAAACTAAAAAAAAATCAAGATTGGTAGGGTGGGCTTGACTTAAAGGGGTACGTCTATATATATATATATACAGTCTTTCTACTATCAGTTCGTCCTGATATAAATTATCAGGACAGACGAAGAATGGACCACAGATTATGGAGAAATTTTGACAAGTGTATACACTTTGAACCAAAGTTGTAAATCTAATGGTCCCATTCTTCGTCCTGATATAAAATATATCAAGATGAACTGACAATAAAATAATTGTATATATATATATAGGGGAGGGATCAAGGGCACAAGTTTGATATATATATATATATATATATATATATCATACTTCTCTAATCAGGACCTTCTGACTTTATAATTTCAGGATGTTCAACCACAGCTACACACTCCAGTAGGCCCACAAACCAATATAATTGTGTGGTTATGGTTAAACGTTTTGTTAGAGAACCGCTATATATATAGATTATATATAATATAATAATAATAATAATAATAAAATTAATTATGATTCTTTAAAAAAGTGAAACATGTGTGTACATGGATTGTCGCAATCAAAAAGGGTAAAATTAATTATGATTCTTTAAAAAAGGTGAACATGTGTGTGGATATGGATTGTCGCAATCAACAAGGGTTGATTATTTGTGATAGGAGAAGGTGGGTGTAAAAAAAAAAATAAAATAAATAAAATAAAATAAAATAAAAAAATCAGAAAAGGACAAATCAAAGTTTGACACAAACCAAAGGACAAAGAGATAATTACATCGACGGTCATTAATTGATTAATACACTATAAAATGACCTTAGATTAGAAATAGTTTTAAAATGATCATTTTTGATGAAAATATGATAGTGTCATTTGTCATTTGAAAACCAGTTCCCAATCTAGTGGCCATTTTGATAGTGTGTCATCAAATTGATGGCCACCATGGTAATTATATCTAATGAGAAATCGGGGGACACAAGATTTGACACAATTTTTCAACATTGGATCCATGATATTTGGATGGCTTAGATTTAATAAATTGATTTCTCTTTATTCTCTTATCATTATCTATCATTATTTATTTTCTTTCCTCTTTCTCTCTCATACATTCACTTTCTTAATTAAAATCTAATTAATATTCATCTTCCTCCCTCTTGCTTTTTATTTTCTTGTTATTTTTCTTCTCTCTCATGAATCAGGATATATAATTCACTTCTCTCATGAATCAGGACACATTAGAAGTTGCTTATGAAATAAGTCAAAGCATGAGAGAAAAATCACCACCAAGTTGAGTTTAAGAGAGTGACTTTATCCTGATAACCTTTTAAATTTTGTTTACAATGAAATGCTAATGATCTTCCGGACGGGAGATTAAAATTCATTCTCTGTTAATAGTCTAAGATTAATAATTATTAAAATGTGAATTAATACTACTTGCAGCTAGAGTTCACAAAAATGCATAGTGTAAGATGAAATACATAGTTGAAAAAATACCCATAAAGGTCAAAAAAAAATTCATTGCTCTGTCAACTTTCAAGACAGAGTTGAATGAAAGATAAAAGATTTAAATATATATATATATAGATTCTATTATCAGTTCAAACTGATCATAGATATCAGTTCCTTGCATATGAGCCATGGATTAAATACTTTGACTTGACTGAATGCATGTCAAAGCATCTTTTAAATCCAATGGTCCATATGCCAAAAAGAACTGATATTATTATCAGTTCGAACTGATAATAAAAATACTGGATATATAATTATATATATATATTACAGGGAGAGGAAAAAAAGACGCAGAGAGATTGACAGAGAGAGGAAAAAATATTAATTAGAGAAAGTGAATGTATAAGAGAGGAAAGAGAAAAGAAATAAATTAATGATAGAAAAATGAGAGGAATAAAAAAGAAATCAGTTTATTAAATCTAAGCATCCAATTTCGGATCCAATGGTTGAAAATTGTGTCAAAACTTGTGTCCCTTGATCCCTCCCTATATATATATATATATATATATACAGTTTTTCTTATTAGTTCGAACTGACAAAAGTTATATCAGTTCCTTGTTATGGGGTCACTGGATTAAATACTTGACTGACAAGTGCATACAGCCAAGTCAAAGTATTTAAATCCAGTGGCCATATGCAAGGAATGATATAACTTTGTTAGTCAAATGATAATGAATTTTTGTATATATATTATATAATTTCAAAGTTTAAAATCTAAGTATATAGGAAAATTTGTTAAATGATATAGTAGGTCCCAGCCCTTCGGATATTAATCATGGGATATTAATCATTGGGGATAGGGATGAGCATTTGGGGAATGGGGATAGATATAGGTTCCCCATCCCATCCCCATCACCACTTCGAACCCTCACCCATCCCCCCATTTCCATTCGGATATTAATCATGGGATATTAATCATTGGGGATAGGGAATGAGCATTTGGGGAAAAAGGGGATGGGGGAGTTTTGGGGGGAGGTCCCCCATCACCATCCCATTTCTCCAGTTCCCTGTTTTTCCGTTTCCTCCGTTTTCTCCGTTTCCCGTCTTCCCCATTTCCCTGTTTAACTAAAAATTACATACTAGAAAAGTTTTTTGATTTAGGGTTAGGTTTTTATGTTAAAAAGATGTATATATACAAGTAAATAAAGGGAAATTATCATTTTAGTCCCTATGGTTACCATATTATCCGTTTTGGTCCCCGTCGTTCAAGTATTAGCCATTTCAGTCCTTCTGTGATGTTTTTCGTTAAAATCAGAGGTCAGATGGTCAAATGACCGTTATGCCCTTAGTAATAGTAGAGTTGGTTGTAAAGACAATATTACCCTTCTAATAATTAATTAATTATTATTATTAAATTTACAATTAATTAAATTTTAAAATAAACTAATAAAACCATTTTTAATTAAACTTCTTCTTCATCGATTCCACAAAAAAAAAAAAAAAAAAAAAAAAAAAAAAAAAAACCATTTCCCCATCTATTTTCATTCCAACCCAAATTTTTTTTTTTTTAAAAAGATTCAAAATCAACATCTTTAAAAATCAAATCAAATTGATTTCAAGCCCCCTAAACACAAATCAAATTGATTTCAATAACTACAAACACAAATCGATCCCCCAAACACCAAAATCTTCACCACCATCATCAAACTCCACAAACCCAGTCCAAACCCAGAAAAACAAATTCATAACATCATCTCCAGATTCAATATCTTCATATTCCAAACCAGAAAAAAAAAATCATCAACGTTCAACCACTGAAAATACCGAAAAAAAAAATCAAGCCCCAAATACAATCAAACATACCGAAAAAAAAAAATCTAACTATCTTCATATTCCAAGCCCCCAGAATACAAATCAAACATACCGAAAAAATATAATCAACGTTCAGCCACCACCCCGATCGAAATCAACCCAACCTTGCCCTAAATCGATGAGAGCGAGTAGTGCGTGGAGTGGGTCTTCGTAGACACGGAGGATGGTTGTCAAATCGTGGAGGATTCGGCTGAGCGGGATCGAGAGAGACAGCGAGCCGTGGTAGGCGGTTGGTATGTGAAGAGGAGAGTCAGAGGTGTGAGAGGTGGCGGCGGGGTGGTGGGGGTTTGGTTCCGATTTGGTTGCAGGTTTGGAGGCGCGGTGGGGTTTGGTGTGGGTTTGGGTTTGGTGATTGAAGAAGATGAAGAAGAAAAGAGGGAGGGAGGGAGAGAGATCGTGATGTGTGATAGGGAAGGATTAGAATCCAAATTTTTAGATTTTTGTTTATTTGTTTGTTTTTTAATATATATTTATTTATTTTTTAATTAGTTTATAGTTTTTTAATTTTAATTTTAATTATTTTAATAGTTATATATGTAATTTTAAATTAATTAGTTTTATATTTATATTTTATTTTTTATTTTTCTATCATCAATTAATATTAGTTTATTAGTAAATCAATTTTTTTGTTTTTCTGGGATTTGGATTTGGATTTGGATTTAGTTTTTTTTTTTTTTTTTTTTTTTTTTTTTTTTTTTTCATTTTTAATTAGTGTTATATTTTTTTAATTTTAATTTATTTAGTTTTATTAGTTTTTTTTAGAGAGTAGTTTAATTAGTTTGTTTTTAAAGTTAATTAGTTTATTTAAATTTTAATTAATTATATTTAATTAGTTTTATTTATTTTTCATTTTTATTTAGTTTTATTTTAAAATTTAATTAGTTTTACATATTTTTAATTTTAATTTTATTTAGTTTTATTAGTTTAATTAGTTTTTTAAAAATTTAATTAGTTTTATTTTAAAATTTAATTAGTTTTTTTTTTCATTTTTATTTAGTTTATTTTAAAATTTAATTAATTATAAATTTAATTAGTTTATTTATTTTTTTCAGTTTGTATTTAATTAATTTCAAAATTACCATTATGTCCTTTCATCAAACAGGCTTCTAGAACCTTTGATGTTGAATTACCATCTTACCCTCGTTGATCAGACGGAATTCTGAGAATCCCTAACGGAATTGGACGGTAGGGACTAAAATAGAGATTAATTGAAAACATTTAGACCTGCATAGCTAATACTGGAACGACGGGGACCAAAACGGATAATATGGTAAACTATAGGGACTAAATGATAATTTCCCTAAAATAAAAGAATAAAAAATTTATATATATTATATAATGTTTGGGGGAATTGGGGAAACGGGGATGGGGGCACCTCCCCCCATCCCCATCCCCATCCCCATCTCCGTAAATTTGTGAGGAAAATGGGGAAATGGGGAAATGGGGATGGAAATGGGGATGGGGATGGGGAGTGATCCATTTTAATTTGGGGATAAAATTCATCCCCATCCCCCCTCATTTCCTCAATTTTCTCAAAAGTGCTCCCTCAAATGGGGATGAGGATATGGGGATTTGGATCCCCGGGAATAAATGCTCATCCCTAATTGGGGATTGCCCGAAGCTAATCTCTTTACCACATGGTGTGAAAGACTTAAGCTCTTAAGAGAATACGATGCTTTCTGATAGCAAAAAGAATTCAAAATGTAGTTTGAAAATGGAAATTGGAAAAGCCAAAGCATAAAGTCTCACCGTGGAATGCTTTGCATTGATGGATTACCAGAATTCAAAGAGTTGCCACGATGGCTTCTTCAATGTTCAGCCAACACTTTACAATGGTTGGCCATTAAAAATTGTCCCAACTTCGAAAACTACCCGCGGATAAGCCCGTACGTTGGAGCTGTATAAGCCCGAATGATACCGATAAAGATTTGGTGGGCTACAAGAGCTTATATGAAAATGCAACCCATTATATCAAAAAAAAAAAAAAAAAAAAAAAAAAAAAAAAAAGCTAAAAAAAAAAGCTAAAAAAATTGCAACCCATGTTTTGATTCACGGAGAATTTGGAAAGTCACTTTTGTCATACTCTAATTTAGAAAGTGCGGAGAATCAACTATTAATTTTTTATTGTTAATGATAGGGGTAGAAAACAATTGAGTATAGAATGCATCCTAATGCCTAACATGTCATGGCATTGTCATGAACAAGATGCAATCAAATAAAACATGCATGAATAGAATTCATGGCTTTGCATCCTAATGCCTAAACATGTCATGGTATTTCAATGAACAAGATGCAATCAATTAAACATGCATGAAGAGATATTCAATAACATGAATGCACACATATAAAAACACACAACATACAAGTATTAGAGATATGCATGAGTTGTGTGTGTGTGCTACTAGATCTCTACAAAACAAGTAAGCACTAAAATATACCTTTGGTGCTTCTTCTCTTGAGGTCTTGAGAGGGTCTTGGTTGTGCAAATCACCAACCATCAAATGCCTAAGATACCCTTACATCAAACCCCAATATGTGGTTTGTCCACGAAATAAGCCAATCAAAATATGAGACCTTACAATCTTACTTCTACTTCGCCAAACCCTCGAAGTGGGGTATGAAAAGGTTGTAGGTTTTTCCTGTCTAGTCTCAACTAATCATACACTCTCGCACATAGATTGTCCACCAAGCTTCCATTGTTGATTAATATCCGATGAACCATTCTATGACCAATCCAAGCACTTATGACAAGAGCGTCGTTTAGTTGGCTTTAGTAAATATTATCGGGTCCTAGCCTTCCTTGATTTTTTTCGGATCAGGCCCGATGGAATTCACGTGGAGGTCCTTTCTAGCCTCCATTAATTCTTGGATTTCCCGTGTCCTTTCCCTGCTACATTTTCCAGTTGCTAGCCCACCGAAGATGGTGTTTATCACCCCCTCATCCTCAGCCTTCTTTGGGCTCAACTTCCTCCCCCGATTCTTTGGTCGGTTATCTCGGTGACTATCCGTTTTCTCAATTTTCTTCAAGATGATATCTTTCAAGTGTCCCTCTCGGATGAAGGTCTCAATGTGGTCTTTGAGTTGGAAACATTTGGAGGTTTCATGCCCATTTTTATTGTGAAACCGACAATACTTCGTAGTATCCCTACGAGCAGAATGCAATTGCCTAGAAGGTTCCTTTGACAAGTTCTTTTCTTCTAGGATTGCAAGAACTTCCTCGTGCTTTTTCTTCAACGGAGTGTAGTTCGCATACTTACCATGGAACCTCTCCCTTGTTTGATCTGTCTTCGGGTCATAGTTTCGATGACCGTCTCGGCCATCTCGAGCCCTGTTCTTCTTATCTTCTTTTTGATCCTAAGCCCTGGGTACATTATTCTTAGCTTTATGCTCATCAGCCGTCCACCATGTACGAAGTATCCGGTTGTTGCAATCTCTTCTTCCTCTGCTAGTGCATACCCCCCTACCATGTCCATCATATCCCATAACTGATCAGGCGGGCTCTCTTTAGATCGAATGACAGCTAGCCATTCTATAAGTTGTTGTTAAATGCTGTGACAATGGCTTCGTCGTTCGCACTTACAGTTTCTAACACTTTTTGACCGAACCTTCCCAGGTACTTCTTCAATGACTCATCCTTCCCTTGTTTAAGCTAGGAGAGGTGAGCCACTGACTTTTTCTGTGCATGTTCCCAAGGTATTGCCTCGAGAATGCCCTGCTCAACTCACTGAAACTTCCTATGCTCGCTGTGGGCAATCTCTCGAACCACTGAGAACCCAAGTCCCCAAGTGTCTGAGGAAAGTTAAGGCACAGCAAGGCATCATTCTGAACGTATTGGGCCATCGCACTCTTATATCTCCTAACATGCTCTTTTGGGTCCGTGTCCTTTTTGAACTGTTGCACGTGTGGCATCCTAACTCTTTCCAGGAAGGGTGTCTGGAGGACGTTACTGGTGAAGGGGTTGTCTGACTCATAGTCTGATAGTTCATAGCGCCCGTAACGCCTAACCAGAGCATCCATCTGCCGCTTGTTATTCTAAACTTCTCAGGTCAAACTCTGTATGAGTATGTCCCTATCGCCTTCTAGCTCTCCACTGGGGTTGAAACTCTGACTGATGGTTAGGCCCAGCCTTTGTTATTTAGTATCCTATTTCTGAGCTTCGCGGTCCAACGATGGTGCTGTTCACTTTCTCCGAATGATGACTATTGATCCCTTCGGTAGGTACACCTACTGGGTCGGTTTTGATCTTGTTCTGTTTAATCAAAACTGTGATTCCCACGAGGGTGCTCTGTAGGAACCTAAGGTTACAGATTGCGCAACGAAAAGGTTTTAAATTTTTTTAATGCAATCATAAACTAACCCATTTGTACATTAATAATCAAATGCAATAAGAAAGAGAAGAAACTATTTCATACCAACGTTTGCAAGCTCCTTCTTCTTTTCGATTTGCTTCTTGATTTGTCACCACCAAATCTTCCTAACTATGTCCTGCGATTGGTAACAGCGTGTGGGCGCGTCACGGTACTCAAGAACAAGGAGGATGAAGAGAACACACGAAAGACAACTCTTGTTCTTTGTATATTGTTTGGGTTCGGCCACCCAAGAAGAAAACTTTTAATTTTTTCTCTTGATGGCTGCCACCCTCTCTTGTGTTGTTGTAGTGTATTGTTCTTTTCTTTTGCCTGCATATATATATATCCTAACTATGTCCCGCGATTAGTAACAGCCAGCGTGTGGGCGCATCACGGTACTCAAGAACAAGGAGGATGAAGAGAACACACGAAAGACAACTCTTGTTCTTTGTATATTGTTTGGGTTCGGCCACCCAAGAAGAACACTTTTAATTTTTTCTCTTGATGGCTGACACCCTCTCTTGTGTTATTGTAGTGTATTGTTCTTTTCTTTTGCTTGCATATATATATATAGTTCAAATTAGGTTAAAACTGATCACTATCGGTTTTTATTTCTTTAGTTATTTAAAATATATCTTCATATATTTTCAAACTAAATCATTATCTCTTTCCAAATATATCTCCATATATTCAAAGGATAATTAGTATTTAAGTGTCATAGGTAGAGTAGGATTCTAACTCCCACATAACCCTAGTTGACTTAAGCTTAAATACTATACCTAACTAAGAATAAAATAATATAATTATTTTATGTCTCAGTCATGATTTGAACCTGCAACCTCCATTTAATAATCAATTAATAATTCATAATTACTAATTCATTAATTAAATAATCTAATTATTTAATTAATTTAATTATTAAAATATTAATTAAATAATCTTATTATTCAATTAATCCCTAAAAAATACGTGTCACTTTCGCAACATGATTAATTGGACAATCCAATTAATTAACCATGACCCTTGTTACCTTTAATCTATCAGGCTAGCAAGGAGACTTAATGGACCCACAGTATTTTGAACTCCAATAATCCTTAGAAATAATTAATTAAACTCTTTAATTAATATTTCATGATTATTAACTTCGGTGTCATTCCACTAAAAACCCGAAGCTATACTTGTTGACGGTGATTTTTCGATAGTCAACCGATCAACGATCTAGGTTGGTGAAACCTGAAGATAAACGTAATGAAAGTAGAAAAATAAAAGATGAGCAAGCATAACACATATTTTACGTGGTAAAACCCCGAGGCGGGGAAACATCCACGGTGCCGGTGACGGCGAGAAGTGATCCACTATGAATATAAGGATTACACACTCAATACTCGCTTTCTCTCAAATAATTGCTTATGATCATCCCCCCGATATAATGAATACATTGATGTATTTATAGGGTTTGATCTAGGGTTGCCCTAGTTTTTGTTGTATAAAAGGTGGACTCATTAATTAGAGTCTTTGTAGGATTCTTGTAGAGTAGATAAATTAGGACCCATTTCCTATTTGGTGTGTATCCTTCTAGAAGCTTACAGTTCTTTCTTGATTAGATTTCTCTAGTACTGGAGAGGAAATAAGGATATTTCCTTATTGGAATATTATCCTAAGATTCCGTATTTGTGCAGATCTCTTCTTGATATGGCCTATCTTGGTAAGGCTGTATTTCCCGTTTTTGGCTAAGTACTGATTTTTGGCCGAGCAGACTTGGCCGAGTAGAATCTTGTCCGAGCACACTTGGCCGAGCACACTTGGCCTAGTAGACTTCTAGCCGAGTGGAATGTTGGCCGAGTAGAATCTTGGCCGAGTGGACTTCTAGCCGAGTAGAATCTTGTCCGAGCACACTTGGCTGAGTGGACTTCTAGCCGAGTGGAATGTTGGCCGAGTAGAATCTTGTCCGAGCACACTTGGCCGAGCACACTTGGCCGAGTAGACTTCTAGCCGAGTGGAATGTTGGCCGAGTAGAATCTTGTCCGAGCACACTTGGCCGAGCACACTTGGCCGAGTAGACTTCTAGCCGAGTGGAATGTTGGCCAAGTAGAATCTTGGCCGAGTGGAATCTTGGCCGAGTAGACTTGGCTGATTGAAACCCTTGGCCGAACAGGTCTTTAGCCAACCATATTCCATCTACAGATGGCCCCTCATATGGTGATGTCATGCATTCATGTTGACCCTTTTGATAACGTGTCCCACATTTGACTTTTTATGACGTGGAATCACTATATTTCCGTATTACCCGCTATCTTTGCTGACGTGTCATGCTGACGAAAAAACCCCTATAACAATACTCTCTCAACTGTAGATGTTTTTAGACAAACCAATAACATTCGGTGTCCATCGATATAGCTATTACATATGGTATGATCCTCCATAAGTAGTTTATAATTAGAGCTGAGTCATAATGTCCGTTATATCCCTCTAATTATGTCTTTTCATTAAGTACTATTGATTCTCTAATGAACAATAAATCCTACATTCCTTACATAATTAGGAGAGCACTCATATTGTTTGAGCCCCGAATCAACCCTTAAGAAAACTACTATCTACTTCTCGCAAGAAGGAGTGGATTCCACTATTATGTATAGACCTTCCCAGCCACAAGCCAAACCGCAGTTCCAACATACAAAGTTATTGACTGGGAATGCAACTCCGATCTCACTCATGATATATCAAAAACCACGATCTAACCTGAAGGAGTCGATAAGGCACTTAGGATTAAGGTCACTCATGTATAGCCATCAATTGTCGATTTATATGAATCTCATCATGTAACGGATCTTGGTGAGAGATTCATATAGATCGTGGCACAGTCCTATATGATCACATCATACAAGGTGCCTCCATTCTCATATCACCATATGAATGATCCAAGATAAGATTCACCGTACATTACGGAATGGACCGCAGCTATAGATTAACCACAAATAAAGTACCCAACTTTATTTGCTATCTACGGACTCTTTAGATTGCTCGTTTCAAATTGAATCCATCTGTATATGACATTCATATACTCAGTTTGAAATTACATCCAGCAATCTTGGATGTTAAGTACACATGTTATATATAAATGTATGAGACAATTTGAATGAATAAACTACTTCTTTTATTTATGTTCAATTCACTTTTACAAATAACAAGCTTTAGAGCAAAAACCCCAACATGCTCATCTTTCTTGGGTTCTTCACTGGCCCGGGCCTGTCTTTCTGACAAGGTTTCAGGCCGATCAATCAGGTTTCGATTCATCTTCAACGATGCGTTTGGTGTCGGTTCGATTACTACAAAACGCAACCTGCCGTACAAGTTTGTTCATAAACTGTATAACTCAATATATATAAGTACATATTATTTAGCCAGAGTCTTTTCATAAACTGTATTTATATTGATTTATAACTCGATATATATAAGTGCATATTATTTAGTCAAAGTCTTTTCATAAACTGTATTTATATGTTGTTTAGATGCAGCGGTTAAACAAGTTTAGTTCGGATTCACATAACATGACACCTTGTATTAAGTAGGGATCTACAAATAAGATAGGAACACAAAGTCATGAATTTAGCAAATTAAAGTCATACGTTTTAGTATGATTAATTTATTAAACGAGTAATATATTAAAAAAATCTTATTAAACGAGCTAGCCATTTTTATTTTATTTATTTATTTGACAGTATCTATTAATCCGGGACCAAGTATTTTTTTAAAAGTTTTCGCCATTGGTAGGACTCGAGCTGCTAACCTGTGAGTCATTTACCCAAACCCCAAGCTTGTTCATCTACCAGTTAAGCTACTCTCCTGTTGGTTTAAACAAGCTGGCTCGCTAGCCATATTCAGATAGATCAAAAATAAAAGGGAACAAATTCAGCACTCGATGAACGGATGGGGCATGCCATCCAAAAATTTTAAAAAACTTTTTAGTCTTTTTATTTTTATTTTTAAATATTATATTTATTAAATAATATTATCAGGCCTCCACTCACTCATCTCATTACACCCACATGTCACTATCCTCTGATCTACATGGCTTCTCCTACTGGTCCCTCATCATCTCATGCTGGTCCCTCATCATCCTCACCAGCCATACAGGATTACTCTTTCCCCCTAGAACTCTTGGCCACCTTGCCACCTGATCATCAACCTTCTCTAGATCAGATCCAGTCATTCGCCAAGGCTCAACTTCCGGTCTACTTAGCCTGCATCAATAGTCAAGACTGTCGCCACACAGTCAATAATTTATCTAGACCATTTCTCGACCCATTCATAATGCCACAATTCGACTATTTTTCTCCTCAGCTCTTTTGGTTCCTCTGGTGTTTATCAGTTCTACATCATCACGCCATTGTCTTCCCACTTCAGGCTTTATACGGTCATCTTCATGATCCTTCTCAACAAAACTCTCTGTTAAGGGTTTTTCTCCAATGGTTCATATCCTTGACAAACTGGAAAAATGAACTCTCCAAACTCATGGGACAATATAACCTTTGGAAGCTTGATTATGAATCAGCTGCCTCAGTATGCTGTATATGGATCTTCCATAGGCCTTATAGGTACAATCCTCACAAAAGACTCCTCTGGACTGCCAACACCAGTTATGAATGGCACACAACTTATGATTATCCAAAAATGTACCCTAGAATTCTCCAAGTCGGACTGCTCAATTTCCTCTGTGATGTTAATTACGTCTCCACTGACGATATTTTCATCCTCCCTGATGTCCCTAGAGACCCCACTCAAAGCTGGAACCCTTTTCTAAATTCATATATGATTGACTCTCAAGAACCCTTTGATTCTGCCTGGCCCTGCTTCATCTGTAGAGCCCAGGACTCAGATGATGAAGATCATACCAACTGTAATATATCCTCAAGTCCGTGATTTCAGCTCTGCTCAGACCAAGCTCGTGAAACTATCCTGTGACATAATTATGCTATTTTGTTTTTATTAGGCATCCTTTGGATGTATTAGGCTTAATAATAGTGTTTTGTTTGTATTAGGACTCTTTTGTCCTTATTAGGCTTTTAAGTTTGGCCGATGGCCCTAGTTTGCTTCAGTTTGCTTTTCCTAGGCTGCTGCCACGTTTGTTGGCCTACTGTGTAATAGGTTTGTCTGTACTCTATCTCTCCCCCTATATAAGGAGAGCTCTCGTCACTTGTAAGGATCAGACTGGAAAAATAAAATTTCTCTGGATAGTTGTTTAGGAATCTAGAGGATGGTGGGAACTTCATCTTCTCTTTCTGCTTTGATGAAGATCGTGTCACCATTATAACCAGGAAGTGGGAGATCAAGAGCATGGTCTTGAAGTCTGTAAGCAAACTGGTGATGAACGGTAGCCATGTAGGAATTTGCTTGCATGGGAGCACCAAGGATCTGGACTTGGATCTTGAGACATTTGTGGAGATTCTGATCTCTTAAGGGAATGTTAAAGTTGGGATAGTATGTGAGGGAGATGCTTCCAGCATGAAGAGTGGATAGGTAAGTGCCAATCACAGCATGTTCATACTGAATGTAGATGGTGTTGAGCAAAGCCAGTCGGGCAGTAACAGGCAAGCCTTTTCTGCCGTGTAGAGTGAGAATGATTCGGACAGAACCTATGTGGAGATAGAAGTATCCGTCTTTGATCCATTGATCTATCATGTCTTGATCAATGGTGAGAGTGACATATTGTTCATTGGGAGAGGACGGAATCAAACATTTATCTAAGCCTGTGGACTGGACATATTCTTTGATGGGAAATGGTCGGGTATGGATAAGACGAGTTAACCGAGTGGCAAGAGATTTGTTTCTCTTGAAGATGTTGTATGGGTTAAGTAGAGGGAGAGTAGTTTCATTTATCTGGGCTGAAGCAGGGATATGAGTATATTATACTAAATCTTGGATTCTGTTGGACTAGGTTCGTTGGATAGTAGGAGGAGGTAAGGACACAGTAGAAGATAATCTAGTAGGACCTAAAGAAGCAGTAGAGGGAGTAGTGGTAGTGTTTGCCATATTTGTGAAATTTCTTCCTTCTAAACTAGTCTATCATACTCATAACAGTCTAACTCTTTTCCTGGACTCCAGGGACTCGAGACATGGCTCTGATACCATTCGGGTGGCAGGTACCCCCTGGGTGCCTCTCTTTTAGGTTTTAGAGCTTTCCCCACAAGGGCGGCCTACCCACGGCCTAAACAGGGTACTCACAAATCAACCATCTAGAGACAGACAGGGACCTTAAGCCGATAACATCAGCCAAAAACATCTCATCTTCTAATGTGTAGGATCCTCAACTAGAGGCAAGCATAGAGCATACTGAGATAATTACAGACTGCTTATTTATATGAGAGACATGGCACTCGAAGGAAGAAGAGGAAAATTTAGCAAGACATAGCTTTTTAAAACGAGAGAAATTTTATTTTTCCAGTATGATCCTTACAAGTGACGAGAGCTCTCCTTATATAGACTGGTTTAGAAGGAAGAAATTTCACAAATATGGCAAACATTACCACTACTCCAACATAATTTTCTATGTTTTTTTTTTTATTCTTTCTCAACTATTATCAGATTTTTTTATATATACCACCTACAGTGATGACAATTCGAACTTAAGATATTGCTGGACAGAATGGGCAAACATCTTTCAACACCAAGCCACATTGGGCCGTGGTAAACTAATACATGTTAACCTTTTTTTCTTTTTTCTTTTTTCTGTTGGTATATTTGGGTATGGGTTGGAGACCCATTATACACCCAAATGGGCCAAGATCACAAGCAAATAAGTAATACATAGAGAGCCCAAAATCCATGTACACCAAGCCCATGCCCAAGCAAGCCCATGCATTGTTATTACTGTATGAGCAATTAGCATGAGAAAACAGTTTTTGAACAGTTAACAAAACTAGATCAACGTGAATTGATCTGAGTAGGGGGTTGTGTGGTCTGGCACATATTATGTGCAAAAAGTTAGTAGTGCACAGAGAATGTGAAATACATGCGAGGCACTTTGTGTGCTATGTTCACAGAGTGACAAAATATAGAGAGAACAAAATAGAGACACAAAACAGGGAATAGATGTGGAGAAAATCTGGTGAATTTTCTCCCATCTTCAATCAGAGTGTGGGTACATACATTGTGATAAGAGGGAACTTTTCGATTCCGTGATCGTCCTCCGACCGGTGATACAGTCTCAGGTGTTCAACCCCGCTTCTGCTGGAATTCGGATTTCCATATGGTGAACGGTAATGATTCAAATTCATTTTTATTACAAAATTTATTATATATAACCTAATTAATGAATCCTAAAATCTCAAATTCAATTTAATTTAATTTTAATCAAAATTGTCTATCTATAATATAATTTTATTTTAATCAAATTGTCTATCTATAATCTAAATTTTCTGCATCAAAACTCAAATGATCATAAATATTAATTAATATCATGTTAAGTTATAATATACTATCATGGATATACAATTTCTAGAACGAATTTATCAAAATACATACATGTGTGTGTGGGGCATGTCTTAACTTTATATGTAATTGGTTTTAAGCTATAGACAAATATAAATAGCTAGTTCAAAAATCAGTGGATGAATGATAGCTAGTTCACCCTATTATGAAAAGATTATAAAAAAAATAAAATATTTTCAGTTAAGTTTAAATTGGTTTTGTTTATATAAATTTCTTCGGATCATAAAATTTAAAAAATAAAAAATCGATCTTATTATTACTGTTTTTTTTTAAGTATCCCCTCCCATATAAATTTGTGAGTCCATCACCGCTAACATTCGGATTAATTGACCAAAAAAAAAAAACAAAAACAAAAATTGCCAACCTAATTGTGTATTCTCTTTTTCAAATTTTCATTCTTAAAATAACAAACCACAAGAGGGAAAGGATATTGCTAATTATTCCTTGATAATCAAATAAATTAAAATGGGTTTTTATTGTGTACACCAACTTAGTTTTTATTATTATTATTATTATTATTATTATTATTATTTTTAAGGAATAGGTTTCACTATTCCACTATTTTCTTTAAATAAAAACAGTTTGTGGTACGTGACAGTGTGACACTGTAGATTCCTCATTAAAGATTAAGTTAATTAATTTTCTCAATGTTAGTGCACAAACACATTAATTTCTAGTGGTTTGCCCAATGCAACTCCACAATGTTTTCATTGGTGAATTGAAGTAATTGGATTATATATTGTCTTTTTAAAGAACTGACCACTAATCTTATTCTAATATATATAATATGTACATATAATAGCAACACTATCTAATTATATTATATATATAAGCACACACACTGTCTCAATGTCTTATACATGGCATTATAAGCAACAATGAAAAAGGAAGTTCAACTAACACCGTTCAATGTGGCTTAATGGTAAAAGTATTTATTCAGTTTGACAATGTCTTGAGTTTGAGTTACCGTCACCGCATAGGTTCAAATTTAGTGTAAGTATACTCTTTATATATATATATATATATCATTTTTATTGGATGAAAGTCATTTATCACTAAACCGCATTAGACAATGTTATTATGTACTCTTTTTTTTTTCTTTTTTCTTTTTTCTTTAACTAAAGTATTGTATAATCTTCCTTGGAAATTACCACTTAATTTCTATCCCATATAAACAGGATAGTGACAGAAGATTAACCTTAAAAATATGACATTATGAACCCTTTCCAAGTTAATAAAATAATGGGGAAGCATGATAAAATAAGAGTCTATTTTTGCTCACCCCCCTTAAAGGGGGTGAGCATTACTCCTCTCTCCAATGGATGCCAAGTGTCCAAAAGTTAACCAAGGGTTAACTAACATTACAACAATTAGAAATTTTAATAAATAAATAAGGGTAAATATGTAAATTCATAAAATAACTTAAATTAATTTTATTTAACAAGTATTAAATTTTTTTTTTAAAAAAAGTAATATTAAAAAAAAAAAACCATAAATCAGAAATAAAACTATCTTCTTGTTCTCATCATATTCTCTCTAGCAATTTCTCTCTTCGGTGGCACCAACTCCAACGGTCTCCTCTAGCGGTGATCTTCTGTCGTCACACCACCCCCGTCTTCTTCTTCTTCTGTTGTTGTGATCTTCTCTCTACCGACGCCGATCTCTTCGGCGGCCAAAGGTTGGTTTGGGTGGCTTCTGGTGCGGTTTTGAGTTATAGTAGGGTTGTTGATGGTGTGGTGGTGGTGGTTGAATGGGTGTGGGCGTTAATTGGTGGAGATGGTGATGTTGGTGTTGATGGTGATTCGAATTTCAAACATTTTTTTTGTTTCAATTTTGGGTTTAGTTTTATGGAGAAGATAATTTTTTTAGTTGATGTTGTGGGTGACAGTGATGAACAGATTAATGGTGATTCCAATTTCATTATTATTATTATTATTATTATTATTATTATTTTGTGTTTCAATTTTGGGTTTAGTTTTCTAGAGAAGACAATGCTTTTAGATGATGTTGTGGGTGATGGTGATGAACAAATTAATGGTGATTCCATTTTTTTTTTCTTTTCAATTTTGGGTTTAGTTTCTTGGAGAAGACAATGCTTTTAGATGCTGTTGTGGGTGATGGTGATGAACAGATTAATGGTGATTCTAATTTCAATTTTATTTTATTTTTTTCAATTTTGGGTTTAGTTTTCTGGAGAATGATAATGTTGTTAGATGATGGTGTGGGTGTTGATTTGTGTATATGTTGATGGTGGGTGTGGCTGTGTTAAGGTGTTGATTTCACTGAGTGGCGTGGGTATTTTTTTATTAGAAGGGTAAAATTGGTAGAGCAATGTTTGTTAACCTCGGGTTAACTTTTGGACACTTGGCATCCAATGGGGAGGAAGGTAATACTCACCCCCTTAAGGGTGGGTGAACAAAAATAAACTCATAAAATAAGGTCCACAACAACCCAACTTCCAAGCATATCCACAACCACAATCAATATGCATGCCAACTTGCAATTGCATCTACGCTTTCCACAAATTTCATGAACAAATACTTATCATAATCATTTTTTATCTCTCTCTCTCTCCTCTTTTATTTTTAGGTTTTTTAATTTGCTTTTGATGTCATAACTTATAAGTTTTAACATAATAATACTAGCCAAGTTTGATTCTTATTTCACAAAATATTTCTTTTTGAAAAAATAACGTATATTTTCAGTTAATAGATAATTCAAATAAATAATTCTACCAAATACAACCCCACACACACTTCGCTATATATATATACAGTCTTTCTATTGTCAGTTCATCCTGACAATAAATATATCAGGACGAAAAATGTGGACCACAGATTGTAGTGAAATTTTGACAAGTGCATACATTTTGAGTTAAAGTATGTAAATCTAATGGTCCACATTCTTCGTCCTAATACATTTATTGTTAGGATAAACTGATAATATAAAATCTGTATATATATATATATTCTTATTTTAGAATTAAAACTTCATTAATGTGCAAGACGTTTTAAGTTAAATCTCAATATCTCGAGAAAATCTATATATTCTTATTTTAGAATTAAAACTTCATTAATGTGCAAGACGTTTTAAGTTAAATCTTAATATTTCGAGAAAATCTATATATTCTTATTTTAGAATTAAAACTTTATCAATGTGCAAAACGTTTTAAGTTAAATATTAATATCTCGAAAAAATCTTAAATGGGACGGTCTCATTACCACTTAGTGAGACCATCTAATGAGATTATACCAAATTATAGTTTAATAATATATTTATGTTCTTGAGATAAATGATGCAATCTCATTGAGACGGTATCACCAAATGGTAATGAGACCGAAATGGCAAGGAGACCATCCGATTGAAGATTTTCTCATATATCTTATATGTTAAGGTTATTAGGAGAAAATATTTGAGATGCATCCACCCTATCCAATGATATCGTGCCATTTGATATGAATAATCAATCAAATGTATTTTCATACCACATGACATGAGTTTATTGGTTGGATGTACTGAAAATTTTCCGGTTTTAGAGTATTTGGTTTATATTGATGTTGCAAAAGCAATATGTATTTTTTACATTTATAAAATTCTCTCATTTGACACACCGAATTATAAATCCGCGTCCACCTTGCATTAGATAATGCGGCCGCCGCTGTCTGACCAAAATTATTTTGTGTTAAGCAATCTAACACGATGTCATTCTCAAATGGACTTGATTTATACTATTCAATGCGACCACCAAAAATCATAAAATAATATGAATTTATCTACTATGTGGGATCTATATATAAATAAATATTGTATATCAAACACCTGTGATTGATCACACTAAATTATATCAAAGATTTAATCATATCAGTAATAGATCGAGAAAATGCAAGTGAAAGAAAGTGAGGAGAAAATGAAAGAATACTTAAGGGTCGTTCGGCATCGTTTTTGATATGTTTTATTACTATTATTATTATTGGGTTAAAAAATATTGAAAACAACTCAGAGTTTTTTTTTTTTTTGGGCCCACAGCTACATTTATTATCAACATTACTTTGAATAAAATATTAAAAATATCTATCCTTCTATCTCTCTATCCTCTCATCTCTTTTTTTTTTTTTTTTTTTTTTTCCTTCAAAACCCTGTCTCATCTCTGCGTCTGGGTTTATTTGGAATAACTTTTACTTATGACTTTTGACAATAGAAGAAGATAAATAAAAGCCCAAACTTTTCGATTACTGTTTGGATGATATATTTCAGAAGAGCTTTTATACCTATAAGAGCTTTTGGGAGTGTTTGGTTGGAACATTGTAATATCTCTACTAACAATGATATGACATTTATACCCTCCCATTTTATGTTTAGTTGAACAATTTATAATCCTTTTCTTTTCTAACTATATATTTTTTATAAAAAATAAAAAAAAACAATAGTAATTCATTTGAACCTTAATTGGAGTAATACGTATACATATATATGTATATATATATATATATATAATAAAAATTAGTTCATATATATATATATATATTAATTATACATTTAAAGAAAATAATAAAAACAACAAACAAAACTGAAAAAAAAAATTAAGATAAATCTCACCCAAAAAAAAAAAAACAAAAATTAATTAAAAAGAAAAATGAAGAACACGCAACACAGTACACCTAACATCACCAAAATAAAAAATCTCCAACACCAGCACATCCCCAAAATCAAACACCACTACCAATATCATCCGGCTCATCAAGGCACACACCTAATACCTTCAAATATGTTTATCATTACCAATATCATAGAGTTCATCGACGATGGATGACCTAGCTGGGTCTCCAATCTCCATTGTCGATTCGAAAATGGAGACCCAAATGTGTCTCCATCTTCGATGATGGTGAACCAGCTCCATCATCAACAATGGCTCCGGGTCTGCTTCCGATTGTTGGAGTGAGTTGAGTGCGATTGTTCATCTGGCTGGTAGGTACTATCACAATATTTATCAAATTTGATTGTTGATTTTGTGAAGTACTCAAATGAGATTGATGAGAGTGTAGTTAGGGTTGCAAATGGGGAAAAAACGATAGAACAAATGATATAGCTCTAATTGTAATTTTGTTGTTCTTTATAGTAAGGATAAAATTGTCAATAAAAAAATTCATTAAACCAAATTTTGGCTTCCCGGTTTTCCTTAGAAGCTCTTTTAAAGGAAGCTGGGTAGATGGTGCTTCCACTAAAAGAGCTTCTAAATTCAAAAAGCTCGTTTTATATTTTATCCAAACATCCGTAAAAGCCACATTTGGATCCTAGAAGTGCTTTCAAGCCTCCCAAAAGTTTTACCAAACAGGCCCTCTCTCCATTCTCTATATTTTATATTTCCTTTTTCCTTTTTTGGTTGGATTTCGAGTGGATTTTAATTAGACTAAACAATGGCCATTCTTAGAGGATTAATCTTCGGCAAAGACTGTGGCTTTGTGCCGTGCTCGCTCGAGTCGGATGCGACGGTAATTGTGAATTGGATCAGTGGAGCGAGCCATTTGGACTCTGTTTGTGGTGGTAATTTGCCCAACTGATGTCTCCTTTTGTGGTTCCCCTGTTTTTGTTTCACCCTTTTCTGGGTTGTATGCTTTTCTATCAAAAAAAAAAAAAAAAAAGGAAAAAACTGGTGGTTATGGAGTCGGTGATAGTTGAGTTGTTGACGGCGGAGGTCAGCGATGGTGGGATCGTCGATGAAGGTAGAGGTCAGCGAAGTATGCTTCCTCTTCGTCTTCATCGTGCGATTGAGATCTACAATCCATTTTATTCCAAAATGTATTTTTGAATTTTTGAATTTTTTTTTCCCAGAATGTTCAATGTTTCAACTATAATCAAATTTGATCAAGAAAAAAATAGTATTAATAAAAAGTATGATCAAACCAATAAACCATTAAGTACTATTATTAATTAAACATTGTAGTAAAAATATATATATATGGGATTAATCTTAGTATATTTTACAACATAAAAAACCTTAAAATTTGATTATAACCTTTTAAAATATTTAATTATAAGGTTACACTTTGAAAATTATTATGAAAATCGGTTCTGATAGACGCGTTTTTAATGTTTTTATTCTCGTAATATAACTTTCAACGATTTCTACCAGATGTGTTTTCGAATCCAAAAAATACAAAAATCAATTTTTTGAAATCAAATGAAAGCGAGAAAACTGAAAACGTTACCGAACGGCCATCTAGAAAACAAAATACATTTTTCATCAATTTGTAGAAACGCAAAGTGTATATACAATAAACTAATCAATGTTTTCTTTTTCATTTCATTGGATTTTATAACCACATGTCAACATCCATCTATAAATTTCATTGGACAAGAGTAGGAAGGTCTCCTCCAATCAGAGGAGATCGACTATCGTCTAGTGGTGGAGGAGATTGATGTTGATCTCCTTCGATTAGAGCAGATCCGACTCCTTTGCATCATATCTCCTCCAAACAGAGGGGGTCCACATCGATCTCCTTTGAGTAAATTAGACCGATGTTTCCGACTGGTGGTCGAGGTGATGTAGATCGACATCTCCTCTGACGATCGCCATCTCTCTCTCTCCCTCTATTTTTTTATAACGGAGATAAACCATTCCTAGATTTTTGTTGACCACTAGCAGTAGGGAATGTTTGTATAATTTGGGTCAAAAGTTTAATATAGCGGGAATTACACATAAACCCAGAGGATTTTTGGGCAATTAGCCCAAAATAGAAATACAAGCAGCTGTCAATAATATGAATTTGTTAATGAACTTTCGTGATAAGTGATAACCATAATCTAGCCGCTATCTTGCCTAGTTGCTTAACACGTCATCATCACTACTCCTAAATTTAATTCAACAATCCAATCCATCCATTAATTATTAGAAGAAACACTTGACCATAAAAAAAGCTTATATGTACGTGGCATGAAATTAATTATTTAAATACCACCTCCCTTACACCTTTAATTTTCTAGTGCAATCTTGTATAATACATACATTTGTAATTTATTTTTGGTCCGAATGTTAAATCTCATCCGTTAAATATAATTACAAGATTTAAAACCAACAAGAAATTGATAAAAAAGAAGATAAAATATTTACGACATTATAAAATATAAAATTGGTTAGAAAGGCGTATAAATTGAGCAAACAAACCCTTCCCTTGCTGTTACTTTCACTTCAATGCCCACAATACTCGCCAAGTAGAAATAACAAATAACAACTACACAGACAGACAGACAGACAGACAGAGAAGGCTCTCTAACATCATCAAGAAATTAACTTGGAGAAAAAAAAAAAAAAAAAAACAGTTTTGAAAAACGACGTCGCATTTTTCGTCTTCTCCGTCCTTGTCATTTTCATATATCCAGACTCCACCCAATTTTCTCGTGATTTTATCTCTCTCAATCTCTAAAGTGTTCTTTTCACGGTTAGACCTCTTAGCTTCCCTCTCTCTCTCTCTCTTATTTATTTATTTAAATATTTGTAAATAGGAAATAAATGTGAAGAAGAAGAAGAAGAAGCGGACCTGAGTTTTTGTGAGTCGTGGAATCGGAAACTGGATCGGAGACGGCTGACTGTTATGGGAGATATTGGGAGGGAAGACGCCGACGATCACCGCGAGTTCGAGTTAGAGAGTTTGAGAGATCAGCTCAAATCGTCGCGCGCCAGCCGCTTCAATTTGATCTCCAACCAGTTCGGCGGCGAAAACCGCCACAACTTCAGCCGCCAGTCCGTCATCGACGGTATTAAAGGTCTCACCACAAGCTTTATCAATCCCGAAGAAAGGTCTGTTCTCTCTCTCCCTGGTTTTTAATTTAGTTTATTTTTATTTTTTGAAAAAAAAAAAATGTTATGTTTTTTTTTCTCGTATTAGATTTGTTGTTGAGGTGAGCTGTTTTTGTTCCCGCCACAATCATTGACGTGGCGTGCTTATATTACGGCTTTGAAATTTTGAATACTTGACTGGGGAGATTCTACGGATGAGATTTTGACAACATGCTTTGACCTGATTTTATATTTTTTAAAAATATCCGGTGTCATTGGCCTCTCGTATTATTTATTTTATTTTATATAGGGTTAAATTCATTTTAGTACCTCTAGTTTGACCTATTACACAAACTGGTTCCCCGGTTTTCAATATTATCTCATTTAATCCTTCTGTTAAGATTTCCGTTAGAAATGTTAGATCTGACAAGGTCAGAGGGTCAAATGACCCTGCTGCCCCTTATAATCGTTGAATGAATTAAAGGACCAAAATGGCCCTCTATAATATAATTAAATTAAATAATAAAAATTAAAAACAGTTTAAAAATAAAATAAATAATTAAAAATATTAAACAAAAACCCTAATCCCCATTCTTTCTCTCTTTATCTCCCGTCTCTCTCTTTCTCTCTCTCCTCTTCTTCTTCTTCTTCGTCATCTCCTTCATTCGGTCAACACACCACAACTCACCAAACCTAACCCCCTAGCCGCCGCCGAGTGTGATGCTTGGGATTTCTCCAAGTATCAAACAACTTCTATCAATGAGACCAAAGATCTAGGATTTCTCTTCTGGGATTTCTCTTCCGACAACAACTCCAAACTTCAATCTCTTTATTCATTTATGTTTCTCTCAACTGGATCCTTAAATCCCAAATCACCAACATCCAATTCTACCCCATTTCTTCGATCATGACACCATGAGTGCCTTCTTTGAGTTTCCAGAGCCTGAACCAGTGACCCCTGACCCAACCTAGGGCTATTCTTCGAACTCGGAGACTTAAAACTGAGGGCTTTCTTTATCGCTGCGGCACAAGAGGCGGCGGAGGTTAGTGATCACTACAGCACAGGAGGCGAGGCGTGATTCGGCTGGTTCGGAGAGAGAAAGAGAAGAGAAGAGAGAGAGGGAGTTATGGTTTGATTTTAGCGAGAAGAGAGAGGGAGTTATGGTTTGATTTTGGCATGGAACAGGTTTGATGTTCTGGGTTTGATTTTGTTTGTGGGAGAGATAAAGAGAAGAGAGAAGGAATTAGGATTTGATTTTGTGTAGTTTGATTTAAATTTTTAATTAGAAGAGAGAGAGAGAGAGAGTTAGGGTTTGATTTTGTTGGGTGTGATGTGAATTTTCAGTGTTGGGACTTGGGAATTGGAATTTTTGTTGGTGTTTGGTTGGAATCTCCATTGGAGAAGCATGAGAGTTTTAGACTTCTGGTGTTAGAGTTGGACTTCTGATGTTACCCAGAATTTTATTTTTTTTCTAATTATTTTGTGGTCAATATTTGATCCCATATGTTTATCTTGATTCAATCAGGATCCAAGAGACTTTTCTTTATTTGAATTTCCACGTTTTTTTTAATTGTTTTATTTATAAATCAAATTACATAATTAACCTTCTTAAAAATAGTTTCTAGAAGCTCATCAGGTAAGTTGACAATTTTACCCTTTAAATTTGGACGGAATCTTTACAAACCCTAACGGAATTGGACGGCAAGGACTAAAATACAGATTTTTAAAAACTGGAGGGACCTGTCAACATAATATCGAAAACCGGGGGACCAGTTTGTATAATAGGTCAAACTAGAGGGACTAAAATGAATTTAACCCTTTTATATATATTATGTGTCAGAGTTGTTGAGATATTGAGGACAAGAAATTATGTTTAACCTGACCTATATATTATATAAAAAAAATCTAACATGGAAGGTTTTGGATCAAATTGATCTCTCGGGATCAATCGTACGTTCTAGATAATTTACCCTTATTATAACATAGAGATATTTAATTTAATAAATACCACACGCCGGTAATTAGGCATGGTGGGAGTCCAACCTCCCACATCCAGTGGGATGACACAATTTGAAATCAGATTGAATATGTCAATATGCACCCATATTATTATTATTATTATTTTTAAGAAATATTATAAATATAATTTAAGAGTTGCATGCGAAGATATGATTCAGAATCCACATTAGGTACCAGTTATTCTATTGAAAGAAAAAACGACCGTATGATAGTTATATTCCAAATTTATCTATAGGATACAGTAAAAATGTTTTTATTTATTTATTATAAAATAAGAAATTTTGAGTGTTAAATTTCTAAAAATTTGTAAATTATCGTCACCTAATGTAAGTTAGTTATAAATAACGCTTATTCAGTTTGATAATATCTTAGATTAATTTTTTTTTATAATTAATGTGATGTATTAAAAAGCTAAAAGCACAATATAAATTTCAAATAGTTTAGGTGTCACGATAAATCTAAAATTTTGGACATCCGTTATGGTAAACAACCCTACCCAAGTGACTTTCTTTTATTAATTAGTTTCTGGTTGATGATTTCTTCTGATTCTTGTTTGTTTTGTTTTGTTTTTCTTCCTATTTTCAAAAGCTGTGAATAATGATGTTACCTTTCTGATAACGACCTTGCATGGAATTATTTTGATAATATTTCTAAATACACTCCCATAAACTTTTAAATGCACCTATTCCCCTGAGAATATGTCATTAGAAACCTGTACAAAACACACCCATCTTAATTTTGAAGTTATCTTCTTCTTCTTCTTCTTCTTTTTAGGTAATTTTTGAAGTTTATCTGTTGGGTAATTTTTGAAGTTTATCTATTGGGACATTGTTCAGCTTATGACAGAGTTTGATATCTCTGTTTCTTTCGTTTCTAGGAAAGCTAACAAGGCTGCTCATAATCTGGCTCAGCTTGCCTTGTTAGATGTTAGAAGCTTTACTTGGGAGGATGATTTCCCTCCCTGTATTAGTGCTGTTGTTCTGGAAGACTCTCTTCCCTAGTTGTGTTTTTATGTTTTCCTTTCTCAAAAAAAAAAAAAAAAAAAAAAAAAAAAAAAAACATCTATCATCAAAATTACTTGTATGTCCATTTAACAAACATACTCTGCAAGGTTAATTATTTGTATCCAACCAAATTGAGATATATGTCTACATTTAATTATTATTATTTTTTAACTTTTTCCATAAATGCAGACACATGTCCCAATTTGATTGGTTATACATAAATTGGGACACTATTTTTGACGGCTGTCCTTCTATGATAAGAGTTTCTAAAGTTAGAAACCCAATTCTATATTCTCAAAAAATAAAAATAAAAAGTTTACCACATCACCTTCATAATCAAGTTAGAAAATTGCACTGGAGAGATTTTTTCTACCTCATTATATAACTATCTTATGTGACAGTCAATTTTCTTTAAATGTGTATTTGCATAGGAGATGTTTTTAGTCATCCAACTTCTTGATTGCAATTAGAAACTTGATGTGAATGAAGTTATGTCTGAAAAGTCAAAACAAATTCTTCCCTTTTCAACGTCCATATTTTTTTCCAGGAGTTTAATTCTTCTTCACCTCTCTCTCTCTCTTTCTACTATAAACATGCTGTACAGGATCTGTATAGTTGCCGGACAATTATTTGAAATGAAGTTATTTTCTTTTAATTTTTAATTTTTATAATTTTATAAGTTTCGATTTTTGTAAAGCTTTGGATTGAGATCCAATGACTAAAACTAATTTAGCACCCAACATAGTAGTAGTTGAACCCAACAATAAGTATGCTAATAAATTGGGTGTACATACCGTTTTTATGGGAGATAATATCGGCACCCATAAATATTTTCTATGCCAAAAACAACTATCTCAAACACTATTTTCTGGCTTCACTGCCGAGAACTTCATACATGATACAACACTGTGCTTCTCATTTATAATTTTCTTTAACTTGTATGCTCATTGAGTTGACATTGTTATAGTAGTTGCAAATACAAGTGAATTACAATATCACGTTGATGAAATTCAATTAAAGCAATGCAAACTCGTTTTTGTAATTTCCACTTTACAGCAGGTGGTATCGAGCATGGACAAAGTTCATACTGATTTGGGCATTGTACTCATCCTGCTTCACGCCCTTGGAGTTCGGCTTCTTCCGGGGCCTGCCAGAGAATCTCTTCATATTGGACATTGTAGGACAGGTTGCTTTCCTTCTTGATATTCTCTTCAACTTCTTTCTTGCCTACAGAGACAACCGCACCTACCGTTTGGTTTACAAACGCTCACCTATTGCTCTCCGGTTTGTTTTTTCTACCTTCCTCTAGCTGGACTTGAATATTGGTTTTACTAGTCTTCATGTTAGCACGTTATTGTATTACTTTCCATCATGGAGCTGTCTACAATTCATTTTGGTCTCTTAGATGTTGCACTTGTTATTGCTGATATTTCCTTTGGCAGGTACTTGAAATCCAGTTTTATCATTGATTTACTTAGTTGTATGCCTTGGGATATTATCTACAAGGTACGTAATTTTTTCCTTTATTTCTTTTTTTTCAGTGAAATTTGCTTCTTATGGTGATTAATTGGTGTTATAAAAGTACAATTGTTGCTCTGAACAGGCTTGTGGAAGGAAAGAAGAAGTTAGGTATCTATTATGGATTAGGTTATATCGGGTGCGAAAAGTGTTTGAATTTTTCCAGATGATGGAGAAGGATATACGAATCAATTATCTATTTACAAGGATTGTGAAACTTATGCTGTTGAAGTCTATTCTACACACACAGCAGCATGCATCTTTTACTATTTGGCTACCACTCTGCCTCCTGAAAGGGAAGGCTACACATGGATTGGAAGTTTGAAGTTGGGTGACTATAGCTATTCAAGTTTCAGAGAGATCGATATCTGGAAGCGATACACAACATCTATGTATTTTGCCATTGTCACTATGGCCACCGTTGGTAACGTTACCTTTCTACCTATCATGATTTCATAGTTTTATCCCAACATCTATGTGTATAAGTAGTTAAAAGGCTTTAAACATGGTACTTGGTGCATTCGTTTTGCTACAGGTTATGGAGATATACATGCAGTTAATCTCAGGGAAATGATATTCATAATGATTTATGTTTCGTTTGACATGATTCTCGGAGCTTATTTGATTGGTAACATGACGGCATTAATTGTAAAAGGATCAAAGACAGAAAAGTTCAGGGACAAAATGAGAGATGTGATTAAATATATGAATAGAAATGGACTTGGAAGGGATATTCGTAATCAGATCAAAGGCCACTTGCGGTTGCAGTATGAGAGTAGCTATACAGAGGCTGTTGCCCTTCAGGACATTCCCATCTCCATTCGCGCTAAGGTAGGATGAAACATTTGAAATTTAACTTCAATCCAAGGCACAATCAAACTGCAATGCAGGCTAAGAAAATCTTAAACAAAGGTTTCTCTGAAGCTTTTAGTTAAAGATAATAAGAATTTCCTGTTCCAAATCAATTTTCAAGTCATAACTTGTATTGCATACCACAGTGTATGGCTTACCATAGTGGGCTCACTCTCACTCTTTCTCTCTGTCTTGTCTTTTATTCTTCTTTACAGATTTCCCAAACATTGTATATGCCATACATTGAAAAGGTTCCTCTTTTTAAGGGATGCTCTTCAGAATTTATCAATCAGATTGTAAGTCACTTCTTTTATCATGCCAAATAGGACTTACTTCCTCCATGGATATTCCTAACTCATTATTTCTGTCTTGCAGGTAATTAGACTCCATGAGGAATTTTTTCTTCCAGGAGAAGTGATATTAGAACAGGGGAATGTGGTGGATCAACTCTACTTTGTCTGTCATGGTTTGCTGGTATGATCGATCTTACTTACCTTCATCACTTGTCACCGCAGTCAATCATTTGATCTTCTTTTATTCGTGATGTATTAGTCAATCATCAAAGATATTGTTTTCAGTATTTCAGTGTATGATTAATAACATTAGCAAAATCTATCTTTGTGCAGGAGGAGGTTGGCATAGGGGAAGATGGATCAGAAGACGCTGTTTCAAAGTTAGAACCTAACAGCTCATTTGGAGAAATTCTATTCTTTGCAACATTCCTCAGCCATATACAGTTCGAGTTTGTGATCTGTGTAGGCTTCTTCGGATTGATAAACAGTCTTTTACGAACATCCTAGAGATATATTTTCATGACGGGAGGAGAATTTTGACTAACCTTTTAGAGGTAATTAACAACTCTTTGGTCTGTGGCTATAATGAGTAGAAAAGCATATGTAAATTACTATTGATTTTCAATAATATAAGTATATGCTTATATTATATCAATTGATATAGGGAAAAGAATCCATTCGAGTTAAGCAATTGGAGTCAGATGTCAACTTTCACATTGGCAAGCATGAAGCAGAACTTGCATTGAGAGTGAATAGCGCAGCTTATCATGGAGATCTGTATCAACTAAAAGGTTTGATCCGAGCTGGAGCTGATCCCAACAAGACAGATTATGATGGAAGATCACCTTTGGTATCCTCTCTTCCTTATAGCTTATTGTCACATTAATTAGCTTTTCAATATAAGCAAATGAGCCTTTTTTTTTTTTTTTTTGTTGCAATAGCATCTTGCTGCATCGAGAGGATATGAAGATATCGCGCATTTCCTTATCCAAGGAGGAGTAGACATTAACATCAAAGGTAATTGTATTTTCATACTTGATTTGTCTGTGTCTGTTGGCATATGTTGATGATATTTGTTTTTGCATATAGATAAATTTGGGAATACGCCATTACTTGAAGCCTTAAAAAATGGACATGATCGAGTTGCTTCCTTGCTTGTTAAAGAAGGGGTCTCCTTGGATATAGATGAAGCTGGCAGTTTTCTATGTACAGCTGTTATTAGGGGAGACTCAGATTTTCTTAAAAGAGTTTTATCCAATGGTATTGATCCGAATAAAAAGGATTACGATCACCGAACTCCACTTCATGTAGCTTCATCAGAGGGATTATATTTGATGGCAAAGTTGCTGTTAGATGCTGGAGCTAGTGTTTTTTCAAAGGACAGGTACTTGAGAAATACTCATCATCTTGCTTATATTTGACATTGCTTCACTGTTTCTGTAATATTGTTGTGAATTCTTCAGATGGGGAAACACCCCTCTTGATGAAGCCCGGATATGTGGAAATAAGAATTTGATCAAGCTACTAGAAGATGCAAAATCTGCTCAGATGCCGGAATTCTCTTATCGCTCTCAAAGCATGATAGGTATTGTACATATGCAAAATCTACTAAGAGAGCTTCTCTTCAATTTGATGGCTGCCTTTATCCGACTCAAGGTGGCGATAAATAACCGAATCTCTCTGTTGGCAATTACAGATAAAATGCACACGAGGAAATGCACCGTGTTCCCTTTCCATCCATGGGATTCTAAAGAGCAGCGAAAACATGGAGTGGTGTTATGGGTTCCACACAACATTGAAGAGCTTATCAGAAGTGCAACAGAGCAGCTGGATCTTCCTGCTGAGTCTTGTGTATTATCAGAAGGTGGAGGTAAAATTCTTGATGTGGACATGATCAATGATGGTCAGAAGCTCTACTTAATTAATCAGTGAAACAAATTAATAAGCACGAGCTTTTCGGTTTGCTGCCAGATGAGAAATTGCAGCTATCTAGTTTCTTGCTTGCATCTTAAGCATTCTTTTTGCATCTCTGCATTTATAACCGATGTAAATATCCGGCCTACGAATAAATATATGTATGTATAGTATTCTATTTGTACATATCCTGTTAATCATGTACTTAAACAGCCTCTTGATTACATTTAGCAAATTAATGTGATTTAGAACCTGCAATTTAGTGGGTGTTTAATTAAGTGATAAATAAAATAAAATAAATAAAATAAAAAACAGTTTTAACTACTAACATACAAGTATACAACACAATAAAAATTGTTTTCAAGTTAAATAATAATAATAATAATACAACCCCTATCATTTAGGCTTTTCCAAGTAGATCTTTTAAAGTTTTTTTAATAACACTAAAATATCTAATATAACCCTATCATTTATAACAGTTTTTGAATATTTTGGTAATCCTAGCATTTAAAAAAGCTTTATCTAATTCATAACCAAACGACTAACATTTACCCATTAAAAGCTCTACTTGAAAAAGCTCTTTCAAACGGAGCCTTAGAATTCTTCAACCAATCTTAACCAATCTTAATATAGAGGAATTAGGACCAGCAAGGCGTACATGATCAACTTCAAAGGTAGGGCCTCGTGGTAACTGTTGGGTTTTAAGGTTGCTGTCTAGATTTCATCAAGTGGCATTTTGGAGATCGATCGATGGTCCGATTGAGCTCAAATTTTGTTAGCGTGTTCACCACACACGAGACTACATTCTTCATGGTGGAGATCGGTTTTGGAGATCTCTCTCTCATTCTCTTGTATTATTTGCTTATTTGCCAAGATTAGTTAATCTTGAGATCATTGTGATGCATGCCTCTAGTTCTAGCTAGAGAGAATTAGTGTATTCTCTTTACATTGTGATAGTGGAGATTTTCGGAGGACCATGGTTTTGACTCCTTACTTTGGGGAGGTTTTCCACGTAAAATTGTTTGTGTTATTGTGCATGTGATTGTGGTTATGGTTGTGTTGATTATTGTTCTATTTGATTGATTCTTGTTAGGTTCACACAAGAGATGATAAATTATTGTTTGTTGTCAGTAGTGTGTTTTATCCTACAAAGTGGTATTAGAGCAAGATCTTAGTAATCTTGTGCCTTGTGTTGAAAAATGAAGTTAATACAAGTAGAATGATTAATTTGAATGGTTCAA